>CM053783.1:374350216-374360216 GCA_028749045.1 Cupressus sempervirens
ATGAAGGCTATTGGTGAAATGTCAAATACTATAGGATGGTGATGTCAAGGTCTACAATAACCTCTCTCATTTTGGAGATATCGCATTCTGCATGGATTTGGCACAAGGATCTTTCCCGATGCCAAAACTTGCATTTTACATCAATTTATTGGAATTGCCCTACTTTCAAACCATTGATCATGGCATGGAATCATTAGTTTTGTTAGCTCTAGATTGATGTTTGAACCTATAGACACAAAACATTGATCATGGCATGGAATTGTCAATTTTGTTAGCTCTGGATGGATGTTTGAACCCTATAGACACCCCTATTTTGACCATAGAGCCCTTATAATGTTTGCAAACACTACATATTGAAGCATCTCATAAGACTAAAGATGGGCTCCTAAGACCAAATTGGCCATGGAATTGGCTTATTGAAGACATCTTAAAGGACTGTAGAAATCATATCAAATTAAACATTTATGATATACTTTCAAATTAAACATTGTATTAAAATTTGATAATAGAGGTTGATAAAATGTTCTTCACAAATTAGTATATTTGAATTGAATATAACAAACATAATCAAAATAAATGATATTCCATAAACATGAACAATATACATGAGCCATGATAAATTGAACAAATACGATACTAAATTAATATGCATATCCTTGTGCACATAAATGACAAAAATATATATCAAAATACATGTATCCATAGAAAAATTATGCAACTATATATCAAAGTTCATGTATCCATAAACAACTTACACAAATATATATCAAAATACATAGATCCATTTACAAAATTTGGATGATCATGCCATCAAAATTTCTCATGATGCATCCCATGACAACTATACTATCCTATGTTGTTGGTGGATCAACAAAATGTAGCCTCTTTGCTGAACTAGGTGGATTGGATGCCTCCTATATAAACAAAAAAAGAAAACCCAAAGTTAGACTACTAAATTTATATGATTCTATGTATCTAACATTGAATTGATCAAATGCATAATGATACTTTTTTAATGAAGATTTATAGTATTAAACTTTCATCATAAATAACTATCACATCAACCTCCTATGGTGGTTAGGAGTCCTCTCATATGTCCTTGGCAATGCTCAAACCTCATTGATTGTGGCATGTATATGTTCAAGTATGGTTATCATATGGATCTACAACTTAAACTATAAAATTATAATTGATAGCATACTAAATTTATAACATATAATCAGGAATTAAAACTAAAACATACCTTTGTTGACTTCTCCTTTGGATATAATGGTTGTGTGAGCAAAGATACAAAGCTATGATGTCTAGCCTACTACACACTAAGTGTTTACTATGAGATACAAAAGCCTAGTTGTTAATATCATGGAAATCAGTTTTGAATTATTTTATGAAAATAAGAAAAATAACAAATAAATGATAGCTATACATATGATGGGGCTCTCTCAATGAATATAAATGCTAGAGGGTCTATGATGCCAAATCTACTTAGACTCATCCCCAGTAGCCATGCCCTATACGATAAAGAATGTAATTAAATTTTATAGAAATATTTTTTTACAAGAATGCATAGATATTTAATCACTTTAAAATTACCTAATTTCCTTTCCCTTGTCAATGGGCTATCCTTCACCCCTCACACTTTGACCCCACTGACAGGTGATACCTGCAAGAGAAAAAGAAAGATTAAAAACCATATATGTTCCAATATCAAATAGAAAAGCAATGAGAATACAACATAATGTACCATAGATGTCTCAAGGCCAAATGAAATAGTCGAGAGCATGACATCATCAACTTGTCTGAGCTCCTTCTCCATCATCAACTAAACATGAATGAAGATCACATACATGTATAAGTCAGTATGGGTTAAAATTTTCTATTATAAAGATTAACTTTAAATCATATATTTCATAACAAAAAAATGTATACATGTACCAACACAAAAGGATACCATGCCTATGCATGCCTCTCCTCTCTCACATCAAGGTGCAGTCTTTGTAGGCTCATCTCTTGTATCATCCTCCTCAAATAGAAATTGATACTCAGAATGATCACCAATAGGACCCAAACAAATATTCTTTCACATTATCCAATTATGGGGCACACAAACATGTGATGAGCTCATCAATGATGAACTCATGCCAACATCATCAACATGAGAAGGCAACAATGACATGGTCTAGGATATCAATAGGCTACTCAATCTATGGATGGCTCTAATAGTCTAGGAGCTAGCTTTTGCAATGTTATTAGGGTGATGCACTGGAAGAGGGGGGGAGACATCAGTAGGGGGACAAAAGTGTCAGCTTTCTTCCACTAGAAAAGGGTCTATCCTGAGGAGCTCCTCCTCCTACACCCATGTTGGGCCTCATGCTCCAATAGTTCACCTTGAGGTCCAACAAAAATTCAACATACATTTTTCTATTGAAATATAATGGGACCTCTAAATTGTTGTGTGGAGGTTTGTCAAAAACCATCCACCAACAATCCCAAAAGGTTGTGCACATAGCATCATTTGTGCACCATTTAATTGATAAGTTGGCCTTTTTCAGTTCTACTTTTTTACCACTTTTTCGGTTCACAAAAGATTAACTATATCATATTTACTTATGTTTAGGGTCTTAACTTCATCATAGTCCAACCCATCATCAAACATGGCATGCATTTTCTCATGCTAGTAAAGACCAATATTTTGTTCATCAGTAAATATCTCAATATTATCTACTATGGTGTTTAACATGGATAACATGGGAGCCAATGTAGGTATATTGCTATATGTGGATTGAAAACCACTCAGTTCTATAATATTTTCTTATATCAAATCTTTAATTTGAGGAGGGTTTTGAAGGGGTAGTGGATCATTTGGTGGAGGGTTTTGAGAGGGTACTAGATCATTTGGTTGATGGTTTCAAGGAACTTTGTTTTGTGGCTCAATGTTATCAACATCATTTAGGTTAGACATACCTATTAAATTTAAAAGAATCCAAAAATTACTATTTGTATTAATAGTTTTTAATTGAAATTAAAAAAATTAGTGATTACTATTAAAAAGAACTTAATTTCAAATATAATTCAATAAAAAAATCAAATAAAATATATATATAACTTATTTGAGTTTTCTTAAAATATATACCCAATTTACAATTGTATAACCAAAATGGGGGCAATCAAACACCAAAACCAAAGAAGAAATAATGAAAAACAAGTGCTTGTGTTTTTTGGTTTTAAATTTGTGGTCATAGGTTTCAGGCATATTAGGTATTTGATATGGGATTGAGTATTTGAAAAGGGTTGGTATGAACTTTTTCTTTGGTATCAGGATGTGTGGAAAAAAGTTAGAATGGATTTTGAAATGCTTTTAGACATTTTAAAACTCCACTTTTTTCACATCACCACATTTTGGCATACCATGATCCTGCACATACCCCAATCAATATATCCAAAAACCCTATGATGCACACAAAGACAAAACACATAGCAATCAAGTATCATTACCTAAGGGAATTGGTTCAAGACAAAGAGGTGAGATTGGAATATATGAACACCAAGGAGCAGATAGCAAACATATTTACTTTGGCATTACCTAGGGATGCATTTATGTATGTAAGAGGTAAAATAGGGGTTATTCCCCTATCTAATGCTCACTAAAGCACACGATACTGATGCATCAACCAAGTTTCATTGAATATCTATCAAGTTGATGTAGATTGTCACACTTCAGGTGTGAAATGTAGATCATATTGCATATGAATGAGTACAAAAGATACATAGTAACTTTAAAATATGTATCCTTTGGAATTTGATGTAAAAGAGGGAGATGTTTAGTATCTCAAGAAGGAAAGTATGGAGATGATGGAATTTACCACAAGAGGGAGAATAATGACAAAAGTACACAACAAAGTGATGATATATGTAAGAGGTAGAATTCATTTGGAAGCTACTTAGACAAATCTAGGAAGACTCACAGAGGGATTTGGTATGGATGAGAATCAAAATCAAACTAAGGATATTATCTAATTGCTCATACTTTAATCATTTTATGTTGACATGTTCTATTATCATCAATGCTAAAGAGGGAGATTTTTGGAAAAAAAAAATTCAAGTTGTATGTTGTTATTGATGTTACACAATGTTAGTAATAAACAAGTGGTCAGGAAATGAAGGAAATTCAGTATTCAGTATCAACTGAGCATTTGGGCAATGAAGGACATTTAGTCTTCAATATGAATAGAGAGTCAAGAAATGAAGAGTATTCAATGTTAACCAAGTAGTTGAGAAATGAAGGACATCTAGGATCTAGTATTAATCAAGTGGTCAGGCTTCAAAGGAATCTCAATGTTAACCAAGTGATTGATCCTAGTATTGATCAAGTGTCCACAGATTACACTTGTTAATTAATTAACCAATTGAGGCTGACTAATTTGATTTTTAATGATTATTTGAAAATATGTTTATAAGAGAGATTAAGAAGTGGAATGAAGTGGAATACATGGAATAAGATGGATATATGATCAAAGAGCAGACAAGTGTGGAAGATAAGCAACAAAGAATACTCTGATCATTAAGGATCCAAAGGTCAAGGCAAAAAAAAGATCTAAATCTGCAAAAGAAGTTGCTTCATAAATCAAATCAAAATATCATTACCTTCTAATCATTTTAGTAGTAATGAAATACTCTAACAGAGTTGACTTAATAGTCAGATTGTAAATATTTTAACAAGGTGACATTTCAAGATTGAAGTGTTTGAATCCCTCTAACTAGACCACTCCTAATAGGGTGATATAAATCCTCTAATAATGCCATACTTAATGTATTGTAACTCTTAACAAGGTTGGCTCCTAACAGAGTTCATTTCAAAAGAGTGAAAATATTGTAACTAGGGAAAACATGGTTTTTCGAAATTGGGTTTCCACATTAAATCTTGGTGTCATCTATGCTCATGTTATTTTCTTTATGCTTTATGTTTCTGCAACTTAGTTACTAAAGGTTAAAACAAATTAACTATCATGAAGATTGCTTTGTTAATCGAGTTACAAAAAGTACTTATTTGTAACTGAGATGGATAAAGTATTTCATTATCAGTGAAAAGTTTGATTTGACATCTAGGGATAGGGAATTGTTTTTGTGGTAATTGATTCACCCCTCCACTCCTAGCTACTCTCTTCATTTCCAACATTAGGCCCGCTTAGGATCCATTATAACACCTTATGATAATTTAGAATCACTTACATCCTATTCATGTGTCCTAGAGTGGTTAACAATTTATAAGAGGTTTTAGGACCATTTAGGACCTCTTATGATAAATTAGGACTAATAAAGTCAAATAGGGCACATTAAGACTAATTATAACAACTTAGGACCCATTACGACCCCTCAAAACAAATTAGTGTGTCTTATGATGTTTAATGTGTTTTAAAGAATTGTAATTGATTCTTATGTATTTGAATGACACCTAATGGGTCCTAAGAGATCTTAATGGTCTATATGGTGTCATAGGATCACTTAGATAACACTAGAACCACTTAGAACACATTAAGACCCATTGGGACATATTATAGCTCACTGGTGTGTCCTAAGCCCCTTGAGTTGGTCTAAGGGGTATTAATGAGTTCTAATATGTTCTAATTGGTCCTAATGTATCCTAATAGGTCTTAATGGATCATAATGGGTCATTGAACCACTTAGGATCAGTTATGACCCCTTACGAGACATTAGGACCCCTTAGGACACATTAGTGTGTTCTACCATGGTTAATGTGTTGGAAGGGGTTGTAATGGGTTCTATTGTGTCCTAATGTGTACTAATGAGACTCAATGGGCCAAATGTGTCGTAATCAGACTTAATGTTTCCTAATGGGCCCCTAATGTGCCCTAATGACCCCTTAGGACACATGATACTCCAAAAGCATGTCTTAAAATGTTTAATATGCTATAATAAGTCTCAGTGTGTCATAATGGGACATAATGGGTCCTACAAGGTTGTAATGAGTCTTAAGGATGTCTAGAACCACTTAAGACCTATTAAAGCCCCTTATTAAAAATTAAGGTTTTTAGCACACATTAGAACCCTAAATTGTATCGTATGGTGATTAATTTGTTATAAGGGTTCCTAGTGTGTGTTAATGGGTATGAATGGGTTCCAAGGGGTCACAATGGGTACTAAGGTTCTTATGACCACATAAAATCCATTAAAACCCCTTGGGAATCATTAAAATAGGACACATTAAAAAACATTGGTTTCCTACAATGGTTAATGCTCTCTCTCTCTCTCTCTCTCTCTCTCTCTCTCTATATATATATATATATATATATATATATATATATATATATATATATATATATATATATATATATATAACATAACTTAAGTATATATTCAACTTACACTTAAATGTTACATTTTATGTATGATCATAGCATTGAAATTGGCATGGTAAGGCCTGATGGAATTTACTTGCAAATTTAGAAGATATTTTTACATGTAAATGTATTTATTTATGAAATTTTCATAGTGTGTACACACTATACCACACATGCAATATAGCAAGAGCACACTATAGGGCAATCATGTTATATTTTGAATTTTTTGAGCCTATGACTTGAGCTATCCAAGCCATAGTGTGTTTGCCCTATACTACGATCATGTTATGCCTTGGATTGGGAAAAAAAGAAAGTGGCATCTTTTTGGTACCACATCTTTATACACTTGCAAGTATGTGCAGGATCATGGTGTGCCAAAAAAGTGGCAATTTGAAAAAAGTGGAATTTTAAAATGTCTAAAAGAATTTCAAAATATGCTCTGACTTTTTTCCACCCATCCTGATACCAAGGATAAAAGGTTAGGCTAAATATTATCCTATATCTGATCCATTATCGAGTATCTAATATAATATCTAGTATTTGATATGAGATTGGATAACCAAAACCTATGACTAGGAATTTTTTTTTTAAAAACCGAGAGAAAAATGGGCATTTTTGGCTAAGTCTTTTGTTTGCCTCTATTTTGGGTATCAGATCCAAGAACATGTATATGATATAGGTAACTATTTTTTTTTTAAATATGATTTTTAATGAATTTTATTTTAAATTAGGTTGTGTAATAGAAATTATTGAAATTTATGTTTTTTTAATCAAAATTGTTGATTTGTTTTATTTTAATTAAAAACTTAAAAATGTTGTTTGGCAATTTAATAGGTATGGCTGACCCAAGTGATATTGATGACTTTAAGCCATTAAACAATGTTCCTCAAAACCCCCACCAAACAATCCAGTACCCCCTCAAAATTGTCCACCAAATGATCCCCTACCCCCTCAAAACCCTTCCCAAATTGAAGATCTGATACAAGAAAATCTCACTGAACTGAGGGGTTTAGAAACCACATATAACACTATACCTGCATTGGCTCCCATGTTATCCATGTTAAACACCATAGTTGATAATATTTAAACACTCATCAATGAACAAAATGTTGCTCTTCACTAGCATGAGCAAATGCATGCCATGTTTGATGATGGGTTGGACAATGATGAGGTTGTGGCCCTAAACATAACTAAAGATGATATGGTTAACCTTTTTGTGGACCCAAAAAATGCTAAAATAGTAGACCGCAAAAAGCCCAAACTATCAATTAAATGGTGCACAAATGAGGCTATGCATACAAAGTTTTGGGATCATTAGTAGATGGTTTTTGATAGACTTACACTAGAAATTTAGAGGTGTCATTCTATTTTGTTAAAAAATTGTATGCCAAATTTGTGTTGGGCCACAAGGTGAACTACTAGAGCATGAGGCCCAACAAGGTGAACTAACAGATGATACTTGTTGAGCTATCATTTTGCATGATGCTTAACGACAAGAATCCTTTCGAACTCCTCTCTTGAAAAGTTAATCTAGGATCAACTCCAAGGTTTTGGGTGATCTTGCTACCTACTAGACTTTTCTCAATTGAAGATAAATGTGTTTGTTCATGAGGAAGCCTTTGCTGGTTCGAACTAATTTTGGATCAAATGATCAATCTACTTGTTGTTTCAAAATTAACAACAAAAGAGATATGTTATTTAATTTAATTTTAGGTCTTTTTAAAGTTTTTTTTGCATTGATTTTTAGGGTTTGTCTTAATTAAGCATTTTGAACTCTCTAGACTATTGTTTTCATCTTTGCATAGGTAAAAATGGCATCCTTAACTTGTCAAGGTCATAACTTTTGACCTAGATCTCAGAATTTGAAACTGCTTACACTGTTGGAAAGAAGAACTAAAAATCTAATTTCAGTCCCTAAAATAGCAAGCCTTTGGCTGCCCAATTTTAGGAACCAATGAATGTTTCAACTTAAAATTTTGAGTAGAAGACCTCCAAAAAGGCCAGTTAAAAAGACTTGGAAAAACTTGTAAAAAAGAAATGAAAATCTTGTGAAAAAATTTCAAACATTTGATTGTTTTGGATAATTTGGATCACCTAGTCTCTGACCTAGAAGGATTGGATAGATAGAGAAAAGAAAAAGATGAAAGATATAGAGGTTGGACACATAAAACAAAATAGGTTTCTTGTCTTATGCAACTATCAATGACAAGATTCAACATGGGTGCCTTAGAATTTTAGATAGAAGAAGCAGGAGGAGTTCAAATGTATGAAAGTTTTTTGGCTATAAAGAGGGTATAAATCATTAAAGGGATCAAAGAAAGTACACAAAAGTGATATAAAACCCTATATGAGAAAAAAACAAAAACCATTTTCAAAATTGAGAACTTTGATTTTTTGGTGGGATTTGAGCTTTTGAGGTGCACTGGTGCGTTGTTGCACTTTCGCAATGGTGTTTTCAAAGATTTTGAAGGGTTAAGAGGTGCCCTAGTGTGCTACTTTATTGTTGTGTTTTTTAAACGATGTTTTGAAAATCTTCAAGGGTTCATAGGTGTGCTGACAGTTAACTACCAGTTCTAAATTTGGAGCTTTCCATGCATCAGAAATGCATTTTGACAACAGTTTAACTCCGACAGATGTCTAGTAAAGATGGAGCTTCTATTTTTTGGCACTTCCAAACACTCTTACATCGACTAATGTCTCTCTTTCTTATTTTCTCATTCTTTCTTTGTTTTAAGACATGTAAAGGCTCATGCATCCAATTAATTATATAAATAAGGATGGAGTCCTACTTAGCACCTATGAGAGAGTCAGTTTGTACATAGATAGATTTGTTTTATTAGTTTAAAAGCATATATTTTCATAAAGAGATCTCTCACTCTCAACACAAATTAAGAAGATGATTTCCTATAAATTCAAGGATGTAACATGTATTCTAGGCCACTATTATTTTGCAATAATATGTACTTTTTGTGCTTACATTTGGAGAGTAGTGATTCTTGCCTAAGTGTGTTATATTTTATGGATGTATGTTCATGGAATGTAATTGAGACAAAATTTTATTGCATTATTTTTGGTTGTGTAGTCTTTTAATTCTAGTTTTTGCTATGGTTTTACAAATTCTGATGACATATCTAGTTCGAGAAGAGATCACCACATTGTTCATACATAGCTTTTTGTCTCACATGAGCGCACTTTCTATGGCCTTGCAATTTGATGAAAAGTGAAACATCTTAGGGTTTCTAAATTCCCATCGACGATTACATCAGTGGAATCAAGGAAGTGTTTCTCCTATTTTCATTGGTTACCCATTGATTTCTTTGAAAACTTAACTTGTAGATGCATTGTTTCCATAGTTTATGTCTGTTAGGGTATACCTTTCATGTTATTTTCTTAAACTTCTTGTTACCCTATCTTCGTTATTTGCTTTAATAACCCCTTGGCTGAATTAGGAATTCATATAGTTGCATTCTTAGATTGCATTCATCATAAAAATAGAAAATACCAAAAAACATATCTCTTTTGTTGTTAATTTTGAAACAGCAAGTAGATTGATCATTTGATCCAAAATTAGTTCGAACCAGCAAAGGCTTCCTCATGAACAAACACATTTATCTTCAATTGAGAAAAGTCTGGTAGGTAGC